>ML103908.1:0-20433 GCA_003697995.1 Taxidea taxus jeffersonii
TTTTTTTTTTTTTTTAAAGTTCCCAGTTGTTAAATGCTTACCAGCATGCCACTGGACAGGTCTGGGTACGTTCAAGTAGGTCTTTGAGTCTGTGATGTCGGCATCCACGTTTGCACTGTGTTACAGTAAGAAGTTACTAGCCTTCTCCACTAGACAAAGGATTAGCAATTTTCTTTTTCTAGAAAGAGCCAATCGTAATCATCTTTGGCTTTGTGGACTAGCATGTGGTTTCTCTCACTACTCCACTCTGTCATGGTAGCATGAAAGCAGCCATAGATAATGCATAAATGAGTGGATATGATTGTGCCCAATAAAATTTTATTTAAAAAACAAGCAGCAGGCTGGGTTTGCCCATGAGCTGTAGTTTGTTGAATCCTGCACTCGCTTTTACACTTCCTGGGAGTGGGAACTATATTTATCTTGATCAAACTTGTCTCCTTAGAGCCTGGCACAGTTCCTGGCACACATGGCAAGAAATCAATAAATATATGTAAATACAAACCAGCAATGAAAATGAAGGAATGAAAGCTGCTTGAAACAACATAGCTGATTCTCACAGACCGAATGCTGAACAAAAGAAGCCAGAGACAAAGGAATGCAATCAGTCTGGATCCTTTTCTAGAAAGTTCAAAAGCAGGCAAGACTGAAGTCCCACTTCCAGTCAGGATGGGAGAACAGATTGAATTTACCCTCCTACCTCAAGCAGCTAAGGAATAGTAGCTAAAGTCTATGATTTAATGATGCCTGACCCTGGGTGGTGGGCCACACGGGCCTGTGGTCTCTGACAGAAGGGAAAGCAGTGAGCCCAACCGTCACAGCTGACTGCCTGGATTCAGTTTCCAGATAGCGGCGGGAGGAGCCCAGACAGGGCCGGACAGTCTCTCTGAGAGACGGAGACAGGGATGGGAATTTGGGAGTGCCGGTATGGCAGGAATTGGGGCAGGAAGGAAGGAAACAAAGCTCCAGAGAGCTGCAGAGAAGACGTTTGTGTTTTTGGCTGAGCGCTAACCTGCACAGGATTGAGGAGATACAGTGTCTGGCTTGGCCCTTCCACTCCTGTGCTGTTGTTAACACCTGGGCACAAGTTTCCTGTGGACGCAGGTTTTCATTTCTCTTGCCTAGACACCTGGAGTGGCATTGCAGAGCCAAATGGTAACTTTAGGCTTACCATCTCGAGGAACTACCAAACTATTTCCCCAAGTGTCTCCTTTAATCTACCAGTTAAAATAGGGGGAGTCCCGATTTCCCCCACACCCTTGTCAGCGCTTGTGACTGTCTGTCTTTTGGATGGTAGCCATCCTGGTGAGTGGGAAGTGATACTTCATTGTGGCTTTGATGTATTTGATTTTTTTAAATTTCCCTGATGGGTGATGATGTTGAGCAAGCTTTTTTTTTTTTTTTTTTTTAATGTGTGTATTGACCATATGTGTATTTTCTTGCATGGCCGTCTATTTTTAAAATAAAGTTTTATCAAAATATAGCCATGTCTTTTTGTTCACACACTGTCGGCGGCTGTTTCTGTGTTACAAATACCGAGCTGAATAGTTGCAAGAGAGGGCATCTGGACAGTGGAGCCTGAAGTCCTATGTATCCCTTTAGGGAAAAAGCTTCCCGACCCCTGCCTGCCCTAGACCATAGGCCTGGGGAATTATAGGGTTTAAAACCATTTCAGTTTTCCAGGTACTGAGTTATTTTCTGGATTGAAGCATTGTCAGTGCTAAAAAAATGGAATGTCCTAGGCAACGTGGGACAGCTGGTGACCCTGGCCGTTGTACGGTACATGTTTGCTGAATGAATAAAAAAAGCCACGGCTTGCCAATTCAAAAGCAAGCATCTGGAAGGATATTCCTAGAACATGAAAAAGATTTTTGCCTAGGGTTTTCTCTTCCTGGATTGGAGTGGAGGATCTGCTGGAGTGGCAAGAAAAAAGAAAGACCTAAAGGAGAAACCACAAAGGAGGTAAATCAGAGGCCACCCCAGAGAGTCACAATATTCTTGCCATAGTGGGAACTCGGACCTTAGCTCTGTAGTCCAGTCACGTCCTCACCCTTGACTCATGGATTAGTTTTCTAATTGCTACACAAACTACCACAAACTTAGTTGTTTAAAGTGAGACCCAGAGGGGAGGTCCTTTGGAAATGGCAGAGTAAGGGCCTCTGAAAATCTTGTCCTCCATATAAACAATGGGGGCACTGGCAAAACTGCCAAAATTAACTTTTTCAGAACTCTGTGAAATTAACCAAAAAATTGCAATGATATGAGGAAAATGAATTCAAGAATACCAGCTGAATCTCAGCATGAGCAGTGAACTTCGGGCATTTTATTTTATTTAAATTTTTAAAAATTTTTTAAAGATTTTTATTTATTTATTTGACAGACAGAGATCACAAGCAGGCAGAGAGGCAGGCAGAGAGAGAGGTGGAAGCAGGCTCCCCACAAAGCAGAGAGCCTGATGTGGGGCTCGATCCCAGGACTCTGAGATCATGACCTGAGCTGAAGGCAGAGGCTTTAACCCACTGAGCCACCCAGGTGCCCCATCTTTGGGCATTTTAAAGTGCCTTACTCGAATCTCCCCATTCCCAAGCTCCATGGAAACTTTAAAACCCAGCAGCCTTGCACCTGTTGTAACTGGGAATACCAGCAGCCTCTCCTCCACTCGAGGGGGCTGAGAAAGTTTAGAGGTTTCCAAGAGAGTTTCCTCCCCAGAGAACCGTCGCTATGTGACCTGTCTGGGAGCTTCCTGAAAACAACAATAACAACAAAATCCAAAGTATTTGAATAGAACATTCCTCTAAAGAAGCTACAGCAGTGGCCACAAGACCAGGAAGAGATGCTCAGCATCTTTAGTCATTAGCGGAATGCACATCAAAACCAAAGGAGATACTATGTTACACCCACGAGGATAGCTATAATGAAAAAGACAGTAACAAGTGTCCACAAGGACATAGGCGATCTGGAACCCTTGCACATTGCTGACAGAATGGTAAAATGTTGCAGCCACTTCAGAAATTTTGGTAGTACCTCAAGATGTTACACATAGAGTTCTCTTTGTTCCAGCAATTCTCATCTAGGTATATACCCTAAGAGAAATGAAAACCTATGTCCACAGAAAACTTGTGCACAAATAAGAATAGCAACATTAATAACAAGTGAAAAGTGGGAAAAATCCAAATGTCCATTAACTGATGAATGGATAAACAAAATGTTATATACTCATACAATGGAATATTACTCAGCTATTAAAGGGGTAAAATCCTGGTACAGGCTACCACAGATAAAACCTAGGAAAAAACATGCTAAATGCAAGCAACCAAATACAAAAGCTCACATACTGTATGATTCCATTAACGAAATATCCAGAATAGGCAAATTCATGGAAACAAAATACATTAGTGGTTTCCAGGGACTGAAATCATGGTGAGGACCTGCTAATGGGTACGGAATTTCTTTTTGGGGTGATAAAAATATTCCGAAATTAGATAGCCTTATGGTTGCCCATCTCCGTGGATACTGAAAACTGAGTTGTATCGTTTAAAGTGGTGATCTCTATAGTGAGACGTGTCATTAGAGCTGATAGGACAAGCAGCCATTCATTTATCAGCCCACAGTCCCGTTGGCCAGAATTCTAGCACGGATGGCTGGGCTATAGCCGAAAGGCAGGTGGTGGTTGGCTGTGGTCTCACCTGGAGCGCAGATGCTCTCTCAAGTTCATTCCGGACATTTGCAGAATCCAGTGTCTTCCGGTTGCAGAACTGAGGTCCCTCTTCGTTTGGTGGCTGCCAGCAGAGTACTGTTTGTCACTTCTGGAAGCTCCTGCTTCCCTTGTCTTGTGGCCGCCCGCATTTTCAGGCCAGCAGTGATGCTTGATGGAATACTTCTTACGTTACCAGCTGGGGGAAAACTCTGCTTGTCAAGGGTTCACATGACTCGATGAATTTCTCTCTTAAGGTCCACTGACTTGGTACTCGAGGTTTTCATGGTGCCTACAAAATGCCTTCAAGGCAGGACCTATATTAGTGTTTGAATGAGTAATCAAGAGATGCTAGTGTGTGTGAGTGTGTGTGTGTGTGTGTGCGCGCGTGTGTGTGATCTTTGGGATTCTGCCTACCACAGCCCATTTCTATGTTTATTCTGCTAGGAGTGGGAGGCAACCATGACCTTCATTCATCTCAAGTGTCCATGTTGCTGAGATTCTGTCTAGTACTGTGCTCTCCCTCACTGGCTTCAGGACCACCTGTTAGTTCACGTGAACATTTTTTTAAAATTTAATTTCTTTCTTTTTTTTAAGATTGTATTTATTTATTTGACAGAGAGAGAGAGATCACAAGTAGACAGAGAGGCAGGCAGAGGTGAAGGGAGGATCAGGCTCCCCGCTGAGCAGAGAGCCCGATGAGGGGCTCAATCCCAGGACCCTGAGATCATGACCTGAGCTGAAGGCAGAGGCTTAACCCACTGAGCCACCCAGGTGCCCCTTAAAATTTAATTTCAATTAGCCAACCTATGTACTTGAGTTAAATTCAAGTAGCCAACATACTCCATTAGTTTCAGATGTAGTGTTCAATAATTCAGTTGCACATAACATCCAGTGTTCATCATATCATGCACCCTCCTTAATGCCCATCACCCAATTACCCCACCCTCCCACCTGTCCCCTCCAGCAAACCTCAGTTTTTTCCCCCATGGTTAAGCGTCTCTCATGGTTTGTCTCCTTCTCTGATGACTTCCCATTCAGTTTTCCCTCCCTTCCCCTGTGATCTTCTATGCTGTTTCTTATATTCTACATATGAGCGAAACCAGATGATAATTGTCTTTCTCTGATTGACTTATTTCGCTCAACATGATACCCTCAAGCTCTACCCATGCCGTTGTAAATGGTAAGGTTTCATCCTTTCTGATGGCTGAGTCATATTCCATTAGTTCATGTGAATGTCTGGTGATGTTTTGCTCCAACCTTGGGTCAGTACCTTATGTGAGTTTGAAATGCCTGCGGTGGTGGATCTTAAGCTGCAGAGCCTACAGTGACTACAACCGTCCTGGGCTTTCTTCTCTGGGGAAGAGCGAGCTGGGGTGTGGTGTCCAGCCCTGTCAATGCAGACTTTACCTGGTGTCTTGCTAGTGTGTGTGAAATCACCTTCCCCTGTGTTCCTCATTGGGATCACTACCATTTCAGAACTCCAGGCTTCCCCTCTACCACACTAAAATGCTCACTGCTGTGCAGCGGGGTCATTTGGGGGCACTGGTGGGGGGCATAATAGTTTATAGTAAGAAGCATCATATGGATATAGAGAAAAGGAAAGTTACATTTTCCAGTGCCAGAACAAAATGCGAATAAACCAAACGCCCAGGCTCTCTGCCTTGTTTCTTTTGTTTCACTGAGAGGACACTGGCAATATGCGATAAATAAACACCAGTAGAATGAGGAACCTGAGTGAAGGCTATTTTGAGGGCCTGGTCTGTAAGTGTCAAAGGCCAATTTCCTTTTAAATTGTTTTCGTGGAGTCAAAATACAGACTATCTCCTCCAGTTTATGACTAATAGTGGATTTCATGATTCCTGGGCTAGTATAGTCCCTAATTCTGCAGAAGGTGACAGGACCAGGCACCCCATCAGTTCTATTCCATTTGGAGCCCAAGAAAGGTGATTGACAGGGGGGCTGGCTGCTCTCCGGGTCCTCACTCTCAAAGCCTAATCTCTCCATATGGATGCTGAACAGGCCTTGTGCAATCTGAGTGAGGCCTCCCAGTGAATGTTTTCTTACTCAGAATAATTGAATTTTGAGAATGTGCTACAGGAAAGAGCTGTCACGTTGCATTAGGCTAGCCCTGTGACTTGCATGGAAATTGTCAGGTAACTCAATTCATAGTCCAATCACTCACAGGCATAATTTAGTTCACTTAGAGTTAATGATTAATAACATGTCCTATTTGGGACTGGGGAAGGCAAGCAAGGAACTATGGTGCTTCAATGGCTCACAGGCACTGCAGAAGCAGACGGCTCAGGGTAGAATAGGCGTCCCAAGACTGTAATACCAGAGGAACACTTATGATTAATTTAAATTATATAATGCTCGATAGTTCATGAAGCAATCTCACTCATTGTCCTGATTCTCAGGGCAATCTATAAGGTCAGTATTATTATTATCACCTCTATTTATAAATGAAGATACTAAGGATCAGAGGCAGTGCCTCGTTCAAGGTCACTTGGCTGCTTTGTGATAAAGCAGGATGAGAAGCTGAATTCAAACTCCTTCACTCCCCCCAAAAAAGAAATGCTCAAGTCCTAACCCCCAGCACCTCAGAATGTGACTTTATTTGGAAATAGGGTTATTGCAGATTTAATTAGTTAAGATTTGAGATCACACTGGAGTAGGATGGACCCTTAATGCAAGAGGACTGGTGTCTTGATAAGAAGAGGAGAGAGAGAAAAAAAAAAAAAAAGAAAAGGAGAGAGACACAGGGCACGTGTCCATGTAGGACACAGAGACACAGGGAGACATCCAGGTGGCAGAGACCAGAGTGACAGAGTGAGACAGGTACAAGCCAGGCAGGGAGTGTCGAGGAGGGCTGGACATCAATGGAAGCTGGGACCAGCCTGGAACAGATTCTGTCATAGCCCGCCGAAGGAACCAAACCTGCTTAGACTTGGAAGCCTCCAGAACCATGAGCAATAAATTACTGTTTTAAGCTACCTGATTTTTAGTATGTTGTTATGGCAGCTCTAGGAAACCAATAGAGATAAGAATAATAAAAGTTTCCATTTATAGTGCCCTGAATGTGGCCCAGATACTCTACCCATACTACCATGGAGTTTTTTAGGAACTCTTCGAGGTAATACTATTATCAATGACCTTTTTGTGATTTTAGTGAGTCAAATAACCATAGATAGTGGAGCTGGGGTTCCAGCCCCAGGCCTGAAGCTCCTGAGCCAGGACAGTGCTCAGGCAAAAATGTCTGTGGCAGTGTTGGGAGAGCACCCCCAAGGCTTTGGGATCACCCCTTTATTATGGGCCTCCCAGGGGACCACTGACTCAGTTTGAACTCCTCCAGGCTAATTTGCATCCTTTTGTTATGAATAATCACAAAACAGTACCTGACCCACAGAAGAAGTTCAGTATTTATTCTTTGGTGAACAGTAATAAAAACTCCTTAACCTGTTAGAGCGCATCAGAATTTACAAAAGATTTTCACACTAGCTCTTACTAGGTTGTTTAAAAAAATAACCTGAAGCCTGCTTTAAGTGTATTCCTGTATTTTTCCTATTTTTTTAAAAAAGATTTTATTTATTTGGGAGAAGGAGACAGTGAATGAGAGAGAGTGCAGCATGAGCAGAGGGGAAAGGCAAAGGGAGGGGGAGAAGCAGATTCCCACTGAACAGGGAGCTCAACGTGAGGCTCAATCTTAGGACCCTGAGATCATGTCCCGAGCTGAAGGCAGATGCTTAACCGACTGAGCCACCCAGGTGTCCCTCTTCTCAATTTTTAAAAAAATATTTTGTCACGTTATCCCCAACCAGATAGTAAGCTTCTAGAAGGTGATGAATGTTTTCTTTCTTCTTGCAGGATACTGGTTCTTGAATGGTTTCACTAAATGTCGACTTAAGTCTTGAAATGATCACCCAGGCCATTCTGAAAATGGTTATAAAGAATGAATTGGATAAGCTCTACATAAAAATCAAGAATAGAACTCCCAGTTTTTATCTTCCAAATTGTAGAAACCATTGCCAGTACTTCCCAAATGCTGCCCTGAGCCATTTAAGAATCCTTCCCTCCTTTACCAGACCGTTCAGCTCCATTCCCTTTGCTCTGCAGGCTCAGGTGTAGGCAGGGATCAACCTGCCAGTTCAGCGATCTGTAGTTCCTGGGGTCCAGGAAGATGAAAATGCCCTCTGCAGGGACAGACAGAGGGGAAATCTTAAACAGGCTCCGTGCGCAGCTTGAATTTACAACCCTGAGATTACAACCTGAGTCGCAGCCAAGAGTTGGACGCTCATTCTGGCCCTCCTAACCTTCTCTTTTTATACGGAGACCAGTCATATAGGATTAGGGGGCCTCCCTAATGACCTCATTTAACTTCATTACCTCTACAAAGGCCCTATCCCCAGGTACTGTCACATTCCAAGGTATTGGGGGTTAGAACTTCAGCATAGGAATGTTGGGGCGGACACAACTCAGTCCATAAACACACCTCCAGCACAGCCCACAGCCATTTCCATGGGGCTCTGGCATTCTTCTTCCAACACCTGCAGAAACTAGTTCCTTCTGTCTGGAATGTCAGATCTGCCTCTTTGGCAGTTCCAGTGTCCAGCCTTTCCTCCTTTCTACAGCCCAGCTCAAGTGTAGGAATCCTTAAGAAGTATGTTTGGATCCCAACCTTAAGGAATTCATCTCTCCCTCCAGGCCCTCTGAGTTCTTTGCCTGCATCTGTGTCAGAGCCCCACTGGACCTTATTTACATCTGTATCCTCATTGGCCTAAGACAGGATCTGGCACATAGTAGGTGTTCAGGAAGTAACCTGATGAGCTGCACTGAATGTGGTTAGTTAAACTGATGCTTTCCCTTCTGACTAAGCTGAGAAGTACCTTCATTTGACCAGTAATGGAGCACTCTGAGGGGCACAGACCAGAGCAATGAGCACGATCCCAATGACCCATTAAGATACACAGAATTAATAAGTTTATTGATCTTCCTTCCTGTATATTTCTTGTTAAAGAAACCTTTTTTTCAGATATGTTTGAGACAGCCTAACGTTTATGGATGTTAACATGAATGTTAAGTGACTTTCCTGATTTATAGATAGACTTTGAATTTTTAATCAATATAAGAAAAACTGTTCTACCCAGGAAGTCTGGACTATCATGTGGAGTGATTATTTAAACTGCCTGTGTAGGAGGGATAAATAGTACAAAAAAAGAAAGTCTGCTGTGAAAATGTGCAGAGATTATTTAAACAGGGCTGTTTTTAAATGTATAGAATGTGCACACACACACACACACACACACACACACACACATCTTTTTGTCCTGACAATTTAATTTAAAATGGACTTCCTCGGGATCTGAGGATTATGCCACAACCAAACGAGCGGCTATGTGGAATTATCCTCACTTCAGGGATGTTCTCTTACTCACACCACCTCATTACAAACACGTGACCTTTTATGAAATCTTTAAGCAAAAAGTGTGCCTCTCATACACCTTCCTTTTTCAGGCAACTGTGCAAAGCTGAAACAGTACCAAGCCAGGGCATAGATAACTTTTTTTTCTTTTTTTAAGATTTATTTATTTGAGAGCGAGAGCGAGCGAGCGAGTGAGTGCAGGTGCAGGCAGAGGGGCAGAGAGTGAGGGAGAGAGGAGGTTAAGCAGACTCTGTGTTGACTGTGGAGTGGGACTCGGGCTCAATCTCGTGACCCTGAGATCGGGACCTCAGTGGAAACCAAGAGTCAGATGCTTAACTGACTGCCCCACCCAGGTGCCCTGACAGGTAATCTGTGAACAGCTCAAGCCGTGAAGGGTCCACCACTCCTGTGCATAGTCTGGAGAGTTCTTCTATAGTCTTTACAGCTAAGATGTCTATCTTCTTACATTAAAAATGTTTCAATTCCAGCATAGTTAACATACAGTGTTATGTTAGTTTTGGGTTACACTATAGTGATTCAACAATTCTGCACATGACTCAGTGCTTAGTTGTGCTAAGTGCACTCTTCGTCCCCATCACCTATTTCACTCATGCCCCCACCCACCTTCCGTCTGGTGACCAGTTTGTTCTCCATAGTTAGGAGTCGGTTTCTTGGTTTTTCTCCTCTCTCTCTTTTTTCCTTTGTTTTGTTTCTTAAATTTCACATATGAGTGAAATCATATGGTGTTTGTCTTTCTCTGACTGGCTTATTTTCCTTAACATTATCCTCTCTACATCTATCCATGTCATTGCAAATGGCGAGATTTCATTCTTTTTTAAGGCTGAATAATATTCCATTATATACATACATATGTATATATGTGTAAGTATATATATATGTATATCACATCTTCTTTATTGATTCATCTGTTGATGACATGTTCATCTTTAAAAAATACCCCAACTTTACTGCCAATCGACAACTTTAAAAAATCCTTTGTTTCATATACAGTTCCTTATATAAGTTTAGTAAAAGGTGTTAGAATAGATGAACATATGAACTGAAAATTGAGATCTTTTCCAGCAAACTTTCACATCTTTACAAGTAATTTAATTTCTCCTCTGTTCTCTTTCTTTGATGGCTTCACCATCCACCTAGCTTTCAAGCAAAAGCACATAGGGGCACAGTTGACACCTCCTCTCCTGTCTCCTACATCCTGGGAATGAGTCCCGCAACTTTTCTCAAATCTATTATTTCTGTTCCATTCCTCTGCCCCTGCCTTTGGTCCTTCCATCTAGACAGAAGTCACAGTGGCTTAACATGTAAGATAGAAGTGTTTTTCTCTGTCATATAATGATCCAGGCTGGGGTGGGGCCTCTTCCTCTGCAGGGGCTCTAATTCCTTCCATTTCATTGCTCTACCATCTTTAAATACCATTGTCATCTACATAGCTCAAGATGGCTCATCATCAAGCCTGAATTCAGCAAGAAGGAAGAGAGATGGGAAATGAGAGGGCATATCCCTTTCCTTTGAGGCAGGACCCAGAGGTTCCATCTGTAAATTATACTCACATCCCATTGGACAAGATTAGCCACATGGCCTCCCTTCACTGAAATAAAATAGCTGGGACATGTAATCTTCATTCTGGGCAGCCTACCTCCAGGTAAAAATTTAATCTTTATGTAAGAAGGGAGAGGATATTGGTGGACAGCTTGCAGTTTTGTCCTCATCTCTTGACTGGCTTCCCTGCCTCCTGCCTCACCAGCTTGCTCCTTTTCCTCTACTCAAACCAAAGGCAATCTGGACATACATTTCTCTCCTCAAAAATATTCAACAAGTTCCTTACTGCCTATAGCCAAACTCTTAGCTCCCAACATGGACTGAACAGTCTTCACGTGTTGGTTCCTGTCCACCTTATATTCTATTTCTATCATCTTGGTACCTTATTCTCTAACAACTCTGAATGCTGTTATTTTTCCATGAATAACATGACATTTCATGCCTGGGGGTCTTTGCACATGCAATTTCTTTTAGGGATGATCTTCCACCTGACAAATTTCTAGTTGACTTTGAAAACCATTCTTGGAGATCACTTCCAATATCCTCAGAACTCAGCACAATGCTTGCCACAGAGTAGTTCAATAACTGCGTGTTTACTCTTGATTGAATGAATGAAAAAGTGGCAGAATGATTACATTACATTAGTCCTTGCTTAGCTCTTTTAACCTTCTATATGAGGCATTCTTTTAATAGAAGCTACTATCAAGCCATTATTCTGTTTGAGTTACACCTACTTTGTGTTAGAGGATCAGCATAGTTATCTAATTTAATCTTTATAAAAGTCCTATGAGGTAGGCATTGTTATGTTCATTTTACAGATGGGAAAGGCACAGAGAATTTAAGTAACCCACTTCATTTCCTTTTTAATTTTCTTGGCTGTAGGGAAAGTGGAGGGAAGAAAGTAGAGTAGAATTTTGTGTGGTATAGTATGCTGGAAATTATGTTGGTCTGGCAGCTACTGGACTCCTCTCTAATTCCATAATTGATTAATATGAGTGAACAGGGATATTCCCCTTTCCCTCTCTGGGCTTTGGTTTTCTCATCCATAATAAGAAGGGTTGGCTCAATGATCTCCAAGTTTCTTTCCAGATCTAAAAGTCAGTGATTTTCTTACTTTTCTAATATAACAAGTTGAAATGTAACCCTCCTCCACACCAATATGCTACATTCACACAGCTGTGATTTTGCTAAAAACGGACACTTTCTAAATGTTAAAACAGTCCGTGGTGGAGAATTAGTTTAGATCCAAAAAAGCCAACTCTGCCAAAGGATTAACATTAAAGTAAAACCCTCGATCCCACTCAGTTATCAAATCTCAGAATGGAGGATGTGACTTGGCATTGCTTTTACTGGAGCTGTTTAAAAGAGTACATCCGGATATATTTAACCACCAAATAAATTTGGATCTGGGAGTATTGCAATTGAAATGTAGCTACAAATATACCCCGGATTCTCTCTGTGACATGAGTCCACAGTGTAGGGAATTCTATATAACTCCTGTGTGTGTTGACAAATTCTGTGTATGTCTTTTCTTGTGTTTTATCAGGAATCTTGAAAGGTCTGTAATACTATCTCCCTCCTTCCCTGCCTGGGTTCTGAAACAATGAAAGCAAGACAAACTCGTTTAGCAGGTGGAGATAAATACATCACCGTTGTGGTGTCCAAGATGATATTGGGGAAAATGGCTTCTACTGGTGGCCAAGGCAACTATCCAATACTGATGCTTGAAACCAGGCAGATATGGACCCAGCCCTGCTAGATTAGGATGAGCCTTTTCCCAGCAAGGGTATAAATTAAGCATTCTCAGTTGTTCTTTACACTTGTTGTTGTCTCACTATGGCAGAGACTGCTAATTATCAGCTAAATCTCTTCTTCCTTTCCTCTACAGTAATACAACCCCCACTTTTCAGGTGGGCATAGTGGCTCCTCAGAATAAAGATTACCTTCCCCAATCTCCCATACAGCTAGGTGTGACCTGTGACCTAGTTCAAGGGGATGGGGGGTGGGGTGAGAAGAAGTGTGCTCAATTTCTAGGGAGTGATTATCTGAGCTTCTCTCCCCAGTTTTCCTCATCCCTTCTTCCAAGACTAAGAAACTGGAGTGTCCATTTGGACCACGAAGTGGAAACTGAATTTTGAGGACAGCATACAAACTAGAAGGAGCCGGGGTCTCTGGAAGCACATTATAGTAGCCCTGGTCTATTTACCTCATACTTTATGTATGGGGGAGAGAGGACCTTTATCTTGTTTAAACCACTATTATTTTGAAATTCTTGTGATTTAATGAACTGATGCACTCTCCAATCAGATAAGTCACTCCCATCTTCTTGGGCGCTAGGTCAGGAAAGGTGATTGAGAGGTGGGGAGCAGCCCAGAGTGTTACACCAATTGATGTCCCTCCACATGGGAGGGAGTGTTAGGGAGTTGGTAAGACGAGTGCCCCCTGCCCTGACAAAGTTTATTCATTCAACAGACAACTATATCCAACAATCTCTTGCCATGTGCCAAGTACTTTAAGCACTTTACAACTATTGATTTATTTAATCTTCGTAACAATCTTAGATATAAATAATATCCCCACTTCACAGATGAGGAAACAGAGGCACAGAGAGGTTAGCTAACTTGCTCCAGGTCACATTGTTTGGAAGTGATGGAGCTCAGAAGCTGAGCCAGGCAGTCTTAACTCTAGAGCTCAGGCACCACTACACTAATTAGGTGGTTTCTTCTGAGGGACGAGAGCAGAGACACTCTTATGTTATCAAAAGTAACAGATGTTTTTTATTTTATTTTATTTTATTTATTTATTTGACAGACAGAGATCACAAGTAGGCAGAGAGGCAGGCAGAGAGAGAGAGGAGGAAGCAGGCTCCCTGCTGAGCAGAGAGCCCGATGTGGGGCTCGATCCCAGGACCCTGGGATCATGACCTGAGCCGAAGGCAGAGGCTTAACCCACTGAGCCACCCAGGCGCCCCCAGATGTTTGTTTTTAGGATAGACGGGGAGGTCAGAAAAATAAAGAATGTCTCAGTGGTCCCCTGAGATGTCCTGTCTGGTTATCCCTTCGGCAGGATAGGACCATCCTTCCTATACTATTGTACTAACATTATGGTGCCTCAGTTACTCTCCATCACTATTTCTCTTGCTTCTGCCTGACCATAACAGTCAACTACTAGCTGTTTCTACTCATCTTCTTTGTACCACATGACGTCTTCTTATACAAGTCTTCTACTACCTGTGGCTTCTCCCTTTTGCCTTCTTTATGTACATGCATTTCTGCCTACCCTATAATCCAGTAACAGTATTGCCTTCTCCATAAAAAGGATTCATGGGATCAGCCATTTACCCTCCAGTACTGAATGCCCACTTAGGTAAGGTGTTTGCATCTGTCACTGTCTTTGGGTGGTCTGTCCAGTGCCCCTCTCCCCAGATCACCAAGAGTGCTGCAGGCTATGCCACCCTCTTCAAGGACCCTCTGCCATAAAGTTCTGCATTTGGCTTCTTTGAGCAGGAGACACGCCCAGCAGAGAATCCGGACATGCTGTCCTTGTTAGCTTTGTTAGTCTTTTGCTTTATGGAGGCCAAAGACATACATGGAATATTTAACTTTTGCTCTTTTTGCCTACATCTCATCAAAAGAAGACAGAATGAACTTTAATTACTAATTAGTAATTTCATCACTACCAGCGCACTACATTTTAAAACAAAAGCTAAGATTCTGACAATCTTTATCTACCTTAGTTTTTGATTGCTGCATAAATAATTACCATAAACTTAGCAGTTTAAAACAACATCCGTATATTGTGTCACAGATGGTGTGGGGCAGGAATCTGGGTCTAACTTATCTGGCTCTTCTGCTCTGGGTCTTAGACCATAGACAAATTGGGATCTCATCTGGAAGACTGACAAGCGATTGTCAAGATTTTTGGCTGAATCAGTTTCCTTGAGGCTCTAGAATTCATGGAAACTTGCTTCTTCAAAGCTGGTCACGGAGAGAAAGATTCTTGGCTACTTTGAGCCTGTGACCCCTTTGTCCTCTTAATGGACTCACCTGATTAGGTACCCCCCCAGGATACTACCCCTTTTGCTTACTTAAAGTCAACTGTTAGGAATTTTAATTACATCTTCAAAACCTCTTCACTTTTGCCCTATAACATAACTTGATCACAGCTGTGATACCCATCACCTTTGCCCTGTTGTGTTGATTAGAAGCAAGTTACAGGTCCCACTCCCACTTAAAGGGAGGGGATTATCTAAGGGTATGGGTCATTGGGAGTCATTTTAGGATTCTGCCTACCATACTACCTATATGGAATCCTTCCAATATCCCATGCAGCTGGCTCTCTCTCTCTCAAATCCATTTGTCCGTGTCTTGCTTTCCTTTTTCTGTAGGCTTATTTACCTTTTGAGACTTGCTTTATTTGTCGCTTACTATTATAATGCTAAGATTCATTGGTGTGTGTCCGAATGTGTTTTTATAATCCTTTTACTTTTAACTGCTATATAATACTCCATGAAATGATTTTTTTTTTTTCATAACATATTCATTTGCTCTCTTGTTAATGGGCATTTGGGTTGTTTTTAGATTCTTTGCTACTGTGAACAACATTGATGAGAATGTTTTTTATAGATATATAAAACTATATTTTGAGAATATATGTAGCAGTGGAATATCTGGGTCCTGAGACATGGCTGTTCAATTTAGTAGATAATGTCAGCTTTTCCGAACTTACATTTCCACCAGCAACATTTGATAGCTCTTGCGGCTCTATTTATTCCCAGTAGTTGTCATAGATGGGTTTTTTATATTTTTGCCCATGAAAGGCATGGAAATTGGTGCCCCATCCTGGCCTTGATGAGCATTTCCCTCCAACTAATAATGTTCAGTGTCCTTCATATGGCCACTAGCAGTGTGTTCACTCCTCTGTCAACACTCTTCATGTCTTTACTTGTTTTTCTATCATATTGTTTGCATTACTTCAATATTTATTTGTAAACACTCTTTATATATATTCTGCTTACTTTTCTTATCAGAAATTAGAGAAAATGGCTTTTGAGTTCCTTTATCTGTGACTTAATAACTTATGCCACCCTTACTTCTCAAATCTGACCCGAAGATCACATGGAAGAATTCACGTGAAAGTTCTCTGCACACTAAAAATGAGGTAATAACTTGTTCTAGGGTGATATAGGCCTGATCACTGGTAAATATGGAAACACTCAAATTTGAACCGAGAGGTGATATAGTATACTGATGAAGCATGCAGACTTTTGCACCAGATTCTTGGGGTCCAAACCTTGACTCTGGTTGCTACAGTGTGACCATAGGTGACTTCTGTAACTACTTCTTCCTCCTCCCCTCCCTCCTCCCTCCCCCTCCCCTCCTATCCCTCTCACTCTTCTTTTTTTTTTTTTTAATTTTTATTTATTTATTAGAGAGAGCTCAGGCAGACAGAGTAATAGGCAGAGGCAGAGGGAGAAGCAGGCTCCCTGCCGAGCAAGGAGCCCAATGTGGGACTCGATCCCAGGACCCTGGGATCATGACCTGAGCTGAAGGCAGCCACTTAACCAACTGAGCCACCCAGATGTCCCTCACTCTCCTTCTACTTTCA
Organism: Taxidea taxus jeffersonii; assembly: GCA_003697995.1. Taxonomy (NCBI): domain Eukaryota; kingdom Metazoa; phylum Chordata; class Mammalia; order Carnivora; family Mustelidae; genus Taxidea; species Taxidea taxus. Next base: position 16,281 of record ML103908.1, read on the forward strand.
GTGAGAGAGAGGAGGTGGAGGAGCAAAGGGAGAGAGAGAGAGAGAGAATCTTAAGCTGGCTTCGCGCGCAGCACAGAGCCTGATGCGGGGCTTGATTTCACGGCCCTGAGATTGTGACCTGAACCGAAATCAAGAGTTGGACACTTCACCGACTGAGCTACCCAGGTGTCCTGACTTTTGTAACTTCTGTATCTCAGTTTCCCTAGGTATCAACTGGCAATGATCATAATGTTGACCTGATAGGGATTTTTAAGGATTGCACAAGTTAGGTATAGCTAACATTGAGATTAGTATCCTATAAGCACTATATTAATATTTGCTGAGAGCATTATTTGACCTGGATTTCCAGGTTCTGCTGGATGCTAGGGCAGTGCTCTGCCTAGCAGACTAGGGAGAATTACTTTGACAACCCGCACCCCCCTGCCACATGTGTGTACTCTTCCAATCTTGACTCATTTCTGACAAGTCAAAGTGGATTATTTTTTCCCTTCATGGATAACTGTTTCTTGAGTAGTGAATTAGTAGCTGATGGAAAAATATTAGCTCAGACTTCTGAAATATACACATAACAATGTAATATAAGTGACATATAATAGCATATCATATATCATGATATATGAGCTCCGAGCTCTCTTCCAGCTTTAACAGGGCATGATTCCATAAAGAATATTGAATGCCTTTTTTCTTGGTTGCCCGAAGCTGGACGACAAGGCATGATGGAACTTAAATTGCACTGCTTTGTTGAGTTTGAAATTATATTCTGGAGCAGTAGTCATTGTGTAAGTAAAATGGACTGCCAATTATTTGAATAAAGAGAAGTAATATTGTCCTATGTTAGCTGTCTTTCTTTCCCCATTAATAAAATTCCTTTGTTCCCATTTATTCACCTCTCCTTTGTTCTGCCAGGCCTTTCTAAGACTGCTGGATCCATAGATGCTTTTATCCACTGCAGACAGACTGAAGGAGTCTGATTCTTCTAGCGAATGTATTTTTAGCATCAATTAAAGCTTATGTCGCCTGCTTTTCTGAGCAACTGGCATCCTGCATCGTTCAGAACCACCTGCACTCAGCCTTTGGGGAACCAGACTGCTTTGCTAATGGGTGAGCTATCAAAAGGAAGCATAAACACTGCAGGTTGTAAGCTGGAGAAGGTAGCTAATTATGCTAAGCAGGAATATTAATAATGCAAGATGTGCAAACAAAAACATTCTTACCGATTTCAAGGCATGATTCCTCTTCTCCTTTTCCTTGCTCCCTACCCTCCAATCATCTGAAGGACATGATAACAACAGAAAGTGGGTCTCCTCCAGCAAACACCAGATCCTGAAAAGCAAGAGATGACATTGACAAGGAAATCACCCATTGTGAAAAGAGAAACATCATGCTTGTTTCCCTTGGAGCTGGAATTTTACGAAGGATTTGGAAACAACAGAAGTGTGCTAACAGGGAGAAACTGGTAGAGTTTCTCATTGAGACTCAGGACAAAGGTCTCGGGTATTGTCAAGTCTTGAAGATATTCTAGGCCACTCCTTTCCAGCCCAGAGCAAAGGAAACTTGAAATGTGGGCAGGTAAGGGTTGGAGCCATTGAGAGGAGCAAACTTCTTCCCTGCTTTCCTAAATAAAAATATCTGAATACGTTTTCGGGAGACATGGTCAGCTGATGGAAATGAGGTCTCTTAGACCAAGCCCCCAAATGAGTCTTAATATGTCACTGGAAGGCATTCTGATTACTATCACTGTGTAATCAACTACTCCGAAGCTTATTGGTTTAAAGTAAATTATTATTTTCTGCTATGGTTTTGTAGGTTGACAGGGCTCAGCTTGGCAATTCTTGCTTGGCATCTCTCATGCAGTCCAGTTAAAATGCTGCTGGGGCTGGAGTCATCAGAAGTCTCAAATGGGCTGGATGTCCAGGATGGCTACCTCACTCACCAGTCTGGTGCCTCCCTCCCCAGCTGAGCAGCTTGGATTTCCTCCATGGCTGCTCAGGGCTCCAAGAAAAAGGAGGCAGCACTGTCATAGCATCACTTCTGCCACATTTTACTAGTCAAAGCAGTTAAGGCCAACTCAAATTCAATAAAATGGAGTGGCGTGTGGCTACAAAGAAAGAAGGATTTGATGGTGCTATCTTTGGAGACAGGGTACCACAGCAGGTACATACACTTTGGGAAGTCTCCCAGGAACCCTACTCTTCGGGAAACACAGAAACTTTAAGTGCAGAGCCTGGCACAGTCCTTCCTAATTAACTACCAGTCATCCCTCAGCTTTTAGCTGAAACACCACTCTCCCCAGGATGCCTTTCTAAGGCCCTGTCATTAAATTAGGTCTCTTGCATGTTTCCTGCATTTCATTGATCACAGTTTGTAATAGCTGTGATATTGATTATTGATTTAATGTATGTCTCTGACACTGCACTGAAGACCCCATGAGACTGGGCAGTCCTGCTTGCACTGAGTCACCGGGCTTCGCATAGTGCTAGCTCTCAGTAAAAGCTCAGGAAATAATTGCAGTGGATGAATGAATAGAGGCTTGGTGAACATATCTGGTGAACATATCTGGTCTTCCCATTGGGCTCCAGTGATTCATGCAGTTTCCGTAAAAAGGAGTCAGAGAGCCCTTTCATTAATTTACAATGTTTTAAAGCCAATATTTACTAAGTATCATGTGGGTGCTAGACACCATACTGGACCATGGGGGTAGAACCCAGGTCAATAAGGCAGAAGTGAACTCTGCTTTCACAGAGTCTACCGTCTATGTGGGACGGCAGACAAATAATCCAAGAGAAAGTGGTGGAATAGGGGTAGGGCAGTGTTCATTGTGTGTGTTGTGTTCTCTCTCTCTCACACACAAATACACACAGGATTTCATATATTATTTCAGGATCCATTGGTTACTCCTAGTTTAGATGTAGTAGCATGAAATATACTTCATTTATTTATTTATGTTTTTATAAAATTTATTTATTTGAGAGAGAGAGAGAGAGAGAGAGAATGAGTCGGGGGAGGGGAAGAGGGAGAGGGAGAGGAAAAGAATCTGAAGGAGATTTCCCAATGAGCTTGGAGCCTGATGCAGGGGTTGATCTCCTAATCCTAAAACCATGATCTGAGCTTAAATCAAGAGCCAGACACTCAACTGACTGAGTCGCCTAAGTGCCTAAACATACTGCATTTATATTTGCAACAGTACTATTTTGGGTTTATTTAGAATGACTGGAGAATATCCTCTTTGATAAGAAAATTAAAAATAAACTTGCTACATTTTAGATGTTCATAATAGTGGAAAGCTAGAGTTCATGTCAGAAGAGCTGGGCTCTACAAGGGGTTGAAAATTTCATAACACGCTCCCAACATCAGAGTTAGAGGTTAGGTTTTCCTCTTTTGGACCTGCTTGCATTTCAGATCATGCAAGCCAAATTTACCTTTGAATGTGCTCTGTTCTTCATTCACAAGTATTTATCTAAATGTGAATAAAATACAGAGCAGTTGCAAAGTTGCCCAGCATGCTGAAGTTTTATTGTGTCAGGTCAGCTGCCCAGCACACTTTCAGAACAACAGAACAACAGTGAACTTCTATCATGGTGGGCAGTATAGATTTTGTTCTCAGTGTTATGTGATTGGAGGGTTTTGAGTCTATGAGTTCTCATCCCTGGCCCTGGATGAGCAGGGTCTGGAGGACCTGAGTGAGGAGAAGAGTGTCTAGGAAGGATTTGTCAGGCCAGATGATACACAGACTCCCTCTGAGATTTACTGGTTTTGGAATCTCATAAATGTAGCAGGATTGAGAACTGTGGATATTCTCATTTTGGCATAAAACCACTAAGAGAAAATTCATGAATATATTCTCTATCTTGGGGCTTTTTAGAAAATTCTCAATTTTTTCTTTAATCTTTTTAAGGAAATGGTGTAGGGGAAGAGTCTAGACTCTGAGTCTAGACTCGGACAAAGTTCGAAATTCTGTCTGAATTAGCTTGCTAAATGCATGAGTGTAGGCAAATAATTTAATGTCTCTGAGCCTCATTTATTCACCTTTTAAATGGAGATAACACTATTTTCTACAGTTGTTATAAGACGTCATCTGTGCAAAGTTCCTAGCACCTAGTAGGATTTTAATAGGAACATACCAAGCCAAAACAAACAAACAAACAACCCCCCC